>CM022756.1:20643800-20691300 GCA_012411365.1 Ameiurus melas
AACACGGCTGTTCCAACAAGAAGAAAAGCAGAGCACCGCCCGTACCCCTCCGAACCCTAAAGCAAAAGGAAAACAACAAACCAAAACCCCCATGCAGACTGGTGAGTGTGTCGTTACATGTAAATTAAATGCAGTATGCTGCGTCCCAATTTGCCTTCTATCCATCTTAAATAGTATCTGAGATCAGAATGAGTGTGTCCCAAATCGTGGTATTTTGAAACGAGTATCCTGAAGGTACCAGATGGTCTACTATTTTTGTACAACAAACTCCAGAAAAAGTTTGGACAGTTGACTGTCTTTTAAGAACCCTTATTAAGCGTTTGGACGCTGAAGACACCAGTTAGTTAAGTTTAGCAAATGGAATACTCGGCCATTCATCCATTATACAGTTCATCAGCTGTGCAACTGTACAGGTCCTTCGTTGCATTACTTTCCACTTCATAATGCTCCATACATTCTCAATTAGAGACAAGTCAGGACTGCAGGCAGGCCATGCTAGCGCCCGCACTCTCTTCTTGCGCAACCATGCGCTTGCAATCAGGGCAGAATGTGGTTTGGTGTTGTCCTGCTCTGGATGGCAGCATATGTTGCTCCAAAATGTGTACATATCTTTCTGCATTAATGTTGCCCTCACAGATGTACAAGTTACCCATGCCATGGGCACTGACACACCCCCATACCATGACAGACGCTGGATTTTGGACCCGACGCCGATAACAGCTTGGATGGTCCTTTGCCTCTTTGGCCACAATGGCTATTTTGTCCAAACCTGACATGTTGACTCGTCTGACCACAAAACACGATTCCACTGTGCTACTGTCCATCTCAGATGAGACCAAGCCCAGAGAAATCAGTGGCACTTCTGGACAGTGTTGATGTATGGATTCTGCTTTGCATAGTAAAGTCTTAACTTGCATCTGTGGATGCAGCGGTGAATGGTGGTGTTTGAAAGGTTTACCAAAGTATTCCCGAGCCCATGTCAGGATATCCATTAGAGATTCATGGCCATTTTTAAGACGGTGACGTCTCAGGGATTGGAGATCACGTGCATTCAGAAGTAGTTTTCGGCCTCACCCTTTACGCACCAGGATTTGACCGGATTCCTTGAATCTTTTAATGATATTGGGCACTGTAGAAGGTGAATTGCCCAAAATCCTACCGATTTGTCTTTGGGGAATATTGTTCTCAAACTGTTGGATTATTCGCTGACGCATCATTGGCAGATTGGCGAGCCTTGACCCATCCTTGCTCTTGAAGGACTAGGCCTTTTTTTGAGGCTCCATATATTATGATTAGACGATTGCCTCATCTGTTTCACATCACCTTCTTATTTCAACTTGTCTCTATTATTTTTATTTATTTATTAGCTATTAGTCCTAAATTGCCCCTGTCCCAACTTCTTTGGAACGTGTTGCATGTGCAAATAAAAAAAAAAATGCAGTCGATTAGATAAACCATCGAATACTTTGTCTTTATACTTTTTGTTTAAATACAAGTCAAAGTACATTTACAAATCACTCCTCTTTGTTTTTATTAGCATTTACCATACTGTCCCAACTTTTTTGGAATTGGGGTTATACATTTATGCACACTTGTATAGCAGAATGGTTTTATATATTCTTAATTTCATGTGTTTTTAAGCTTTACTAGACAGTCCATCAGGCCGGTGGGGTCAGACCCTCTGTCCGATTGACCCTCAGACAGCCATACTTCTTGGAGGACAAGGAGCCAGAATGCAGCTCTGCAAGGATCCCATTTGGAAGCTGTGTACAGGTGAGCTTTCATTTCAATCTAAAGACATGCAGTATTCCTCTACTTGGATATTAATTGTTTTGACAACAGGCATATTATTATTTTTTTATGAGCATTTATACCTGTTCGTTATATTCATCTTCAGAGGACTTGTCATGGGTCCCTGCTGAAACTCTGGCAGAGGGCCCCACACCAGAGGCTCGGATTGGCCACACAGCGACTTATGACCCTGAATCAAAGCGGATCTTTGTGTTCGGTGGCTCCAAACATAAGAAATGGTTCAATGACGTCCATATTTTAGACACACAGAGCTGGCGCTGGACTATGGTGGAGGTAATTTCATTTTCAAAACATTTAGTGTTCAATGACATTAGGGATTCTTTGTTCAAATTTACTTAAATTAAAAGTCTGAGCTAATTTGTCTTTTATTTGATTGCCTGTGAAAGAGGTTCCTGGGTACATGGGGATCAGTGGAATGAAAGATGGGGAAAATTCTTTTTCTTACTTTTTTTTTAGGCACAAGGTAAAGTTCCTCCTCTGGCCTATCACAGCTGCTCTCTGTTCAGGGGAGAGCTTTTTGTGTTTGGAGGCGTTTTCCCTCGTCCCCATCCAGAGCCTGATGGCTGCAGTGACTCCCTCTACATTTTCAATCCTGAAATGGCCATCTGGTATCAGCCCATAGTTAATGGAGACAAGCCTTCTCCACGCTCTGGGTTAGTGTGTTCGGGAAAGACACATTGGAAGTGTAAAATCATCAGATGAAGTGCTGATGAATGTAAATCTTTTACCTCTGAATGTTCCTGGATAAATATCAATTGTCTATATAGTATTTACTGCTCTAAAAACAACTTATTAGCACGTTTGCCTTGATGCACTTCTGGGGTTGGGGGTTTGATTCCTGCCCTGTAGAGTGTGTGTGTGTGTGTGTGTGCAAATTATTGGTAGTGTGTGACGGGTTGGCACCCCGTCCATTGTATCCCCTGCCTCATGCCCCAAGTGCCTTGGGATAGGCTCCAGGCTCCCCTGCTGCCTTGTGTATGATAAGCTGTACAGAAAGTGGATGGATTTGGATTGCTGTTAATTATCTTTCATTTCTCTTCTTATTCAGGCATTCAGCTTGTGTGATGCAGGGGAACATCTTCATTTTTGGAGGCTGGGACACACCAGTCTGCTTCAATGACATGTTCATGCTTGATCTGTGTAAGAACTGTATTTGCATGTTATTTGTTATGGCCCCTTTTCCACATCTAGTGATTTAAAAAAACCTGAAAACATACTTGTGCATACAAAGTAACATGTGATGCTTGTCAAAATGTGGTCTTTATCTTTGCCAGACAATGTACTCAAACCCTCTGAACACACTGTAATGTACTTTAATACTATTCAACCAACTTGGATGTTCAGTATATGGTGGTTTTTTTTTTCTTCTTTTTTTCTTTTTCAATGTATATTTTATTTTTAAAAAGGCCTTATGGAGTTTTTGCCTGTTCAGACGAGTGGATCAATCCCCTCACCAAGGAGGTACAAATAAAATCACACCACACCAGATTTAGTCAGTGTATTAATGAAAAGTATCTCTGTACTGCCAATTAAATGGTGTTTTGTCATCCTCTCTGACTGACTGAAGGCTTGTTTCAGCATTATGATGCATTGATTGCTATATCTGTATTTGAACTACTGACTCAGCTTTCCCCGTCCCCCTATTTTAATTTATTTATTTATTTATTTATTCTTTTCTTTTTCCTCCCACAGCTGGCATGGCTGTGCTGTTCTGTCTGAGTCACGTTTCTTGGTCTATGGAGGCTACAATGGAAACGATGCTTTGAGTGACACATTCATATTCAACACAGGTGAACATGGTGTTCTACTTACTGTCACATTTCATTTAACACCCAGAGCCTTTTTATTTTTTTGGTGTCATTTAAACTTCCTTATCTTTAAATTAAAGTGTGCTCATCCCAATTTTCCACTTTGCCTACTTCAGTCATTTTAAAGCTCAAGGTCCATACTTATGGTTTTGGTCTTGCTTAAATGAACACTTGCCTGACGTATTGGGGCTTCTGATATCTTGACCTAGCACAAAGCAATATGTTGTCCAGTGTTTTCTTGTAATTATTTTTGATAGAAAGTGGTCATTTTCTTCCTGGTCTACCATCCTGTTTAGCTCTGAGTTGAGGTGCATTTTCTGCACTGTTGATTTTATTATCTTTGTTTAATAGACACAAATTGCTGGACTTCTTTGGCATGTAGTCAGCTGACCTCAACACCAAGAGCTGGACACTCCATCATCACCATGGCAACAGCATGTGTGAAGGTACCTGCCACATCCTCTGAATACACACATAAAGAATATGCATGCACATTAATATGGGTCTTGCTTCTTGGAATACACATGCTATTTTTTCTTTAGCAGTAATGAATGTCTAGCATCGTTTGCTTTCTTTTGCCATAGGGTTCCTCTGATGATCAAGAGCAGGTTTCTGAATCTCAAACATTGCTCATATTTGGAGGAGGGAACAACGAAGGCAGCTTCTTCTCTGACTTGATCACTGTGCCTGTGAAGGAGCTGTGTGAATGAGACTCAGTGCTTTGGTGAAGGGACTATGATATTAAATAGATGCCTGTCTTTTTATATTTCAAAGATTTTCTTATATTTTTTGTTGCAGAACTTGTCATGATGTATTAAATGGATATTATTAGCATTAGGGCCTATGCTGACTTGGCATTTAATCCATACAAAAAGGCTTGAACTCTTATTTGAAAATAAAAGTGTAAGACATGTGAATGTTTTAAAGGTGTATATTATCATTAAAATGTCTACGCTATACATAGAAACAGTTGTTGTGGCATGTATCCTGGAGGGAGATGAGGGGTGTGACATGGGTTCTCTTGGGCTGGTTGAAGACGAGGCACGGTGCAGCATTCTGAATCATCTGAAGGGGTTTGATGGAGCTGGCTGGGAGGCCTGAAAGCAGTGAGTTGCAGTAGTCCAGTTTAGAGATAACAAGAGCCTGGACTAGTATCTGTGTAGCCTGTTCGGTGATGTAGGGTCGGATTTCCTTGATGTTGTACAGGATGAACCTACAGGACCTTGCAGTTGCTAAGATATGGTCTGTAAAGGTCAAGCCGTCATCAAGAATCACCCCAAGGTTCCTGGCCATCCTGGTTGGCATGAGTGTAAGTGAGCTGAGCTGTACAGTGAGGTTCTGGTTGATTGAGGGACAGGCTGGGATGACAAGAAGCTCAGATTTTTAAACACCATGATGTCACTAGTAATAATGGGTTGATAAGACCATACCCAGAATTATCCTGCTAACAGCAGTTGTGTGGGCAGAAACACACCTAGATGAAGGATTGGAAGACGAACACCTTGTGTGTATGTAAAAAGATGAGCAAGCGTTGCTTCTGTACCTGATATCCTTGATACCAGTGCAACCACATTACCAAACTCTACCATGCCAGTGTCACCACCCGAATAATTGGTCTCCTCCTGTTAATGGACAGATGAAGTTGCAGGGTGTTCTGGTGGCGCATGAAGTAACGTTGCCACCTCACAGCTCCAGGATCCTTGGTTTTGATCCTGTTTCTGTACATGTTCTCCTCATGCTTGTGTGGGTTTTCTCTGGATTGGCTATGATCAATTGCACCTAGGTGTGAGGGTTTTAATGTATGTATTAAAGGCCCATGTTCCCGTGAGCAGAGTACATCTTACTGAACGTGAACCAGATTAGGAAGAGCCAGTGTATGATTGGTGGTGGGGGTTAGCTGATGAAATGGCCTCTGAGTGAGCTGCGAGAGTGTGTGTTGTTGAGAGAGGACGCTGGGTGTCAGCCGCAGTCTGCACTGAGCTCGGTGTTCCGGTCAGAGGCGGCAGGAGCTGATGTTTCCCGCCCCTCCACTGTGCGGCGGCCGGCCATGTTGCTTCGCGTTGTTCCGGTATTCCGCACTTTATCCACCAGCCTGAGCCGCCGCTCGTCTCAGTCGCTTAAGGGAGAAACCGACTTACACGGTGCGAGTAATGGATCTTGTTAGTTTTGAACACAACCCGACGACTTCGGACGTTTCCCTGAACTGTAGATAGTTTACTGCGCGCCGCATATGTCGTGTTTGTTTGACGGGTAGAGACTGTAGTCGGTTCCGGGAGGAATCTCGGGCTGTGGAGGAATCTGTGGAGTTTGTTTGGGGGGGATTTTCCCGTCTGAAGGCTGCCTGGATGTGTGGATGGAGGATGTGTGGATGGATAACAGTTGCTAGTGCCTGTGTGTGTTCGGTTAGCTGCTTCAGTCCCGCGGTACACCGCTGGAGTTAGTGTCTCACATCGGCGTTGGTTAGCTCTATAAGATTTAACGTTGATTGATTTTTATTTTTATTTTATTTTGGTCGATCGGTTTCGTTTGAGGTCGTGCCGATTTGGTTTTTTTTTTGTCGTGTGTGTGTGTCCTCAGTGGTTGTCAAGTTAAAGGTGAGATAGCTGGCTAGCTAACATTACCTGATCCCAGTTCGGCCTGACATACTACATTTTAATCGCACCAGGAAAAGGTTTCGAAAAAACTTCACACTTTTTTTTTTTTTTTAATTTGTATTTAATTGAATTTGATTTGTGTGAGTCTTTACTTTGTCAAGAATGGGTGCTGTAGTGATTTTGTCGTGTACATATTGAAGTTTCCCAGCGAGCATTCAGCCCGATCTTATACCTTAAACTTGATGCATTAGCTTTTAATAAAAGTTCACAATCGTGTCTCAGATTCAGCATTTTGGAAACGGCTACCAATACTTTCAAGGGTGGTGGTTGTTGTTGTTGTTTAAAATAACCTCCTACACTGTTGACATGGACACGTATTTGTCACTAATGTGGGACTCGACTTGTTGATCTGTGTCTGCGTGGCTAGCTGCTCGCGTTAGCGGCCTCTTTCCCATCCCCGCCGGAGACACACACATCGCACACAGTTAGTAAATGCGTGATTAAATCCTTTCTGTTTTTCCCTCGGACACATTTCTGAAAGCTCCTCACAAATGTCAACGCGGAATCAAGGATTAGGAGTCATCGAGCATTGTTCCGCACAGGTGAGAGAACCCTTTGCCAAACATCCCTCCTGAACTTGTGTACACCGCAGCTTCCTCTCACCCGCTCACCGGGACACGACACGGGGGATTATTCACACTCTCTTTATTTATCTCACACTTGGGTGCTACGGATTGGCCGAGTCTTTTTGTACTTGTATACCACTACTGTGTGTGTGTGTGTGTGTGTATGTATATGTATATATATATATATATATATATATATATATATATATATATATATATATATATATATATATATATATAATCAGTACATATCTACCACTGACTAAATGCTGAGGAACTGCATCAGCTAGTCCAAAATCTGACAAAGCAAACCGTATTTATGTATGTATTTATTTAGAATTAATCCTGTTTATCGGAGGCCATGTCAGTACTGATATATTTTCCAGCATGTTTCCGAAGACGACTATTAAACGATGGAAATGAAAGTCTTTCTGGCTTATTCTCTCTTCCTAAGGTTGAGCCACATTACTCAAACTGAAGCAGTGTGTGTGTCATCTCGTTTTTTTTTTTTTTTAAATTATATTATCCAGTCTTATTAAAACGTCATAAACGGCAATGCTCTTTCAACATTTCCTGTGTGGAGTTTGAACTACGGGAAGAAGGAGGGGATCGTCCGTGCTCGTTGATTACTAAGTTAATACGCCTGAGTGAATAGCGTCTACTGAGAGGTACGGAGTATCAAAGCTCAGTGATATAATGAAACGAGCTACGGGTTTTATTTCTCCCTTTTTCTCTCTCTATCTATTTATCTATCTATCTATCTAATTTTTTTCTTTTATTTAATTCCTCCCTTACTTCCTGGAATCCCACACAAGGAGCACTCACTCCCACTGAAAGCTAGTCTTGAGTGTCTGCTATCAGAGGTTCAGGGTGAGAACGATGAGTCAGTGGTGTTAATGACGCCACCGAGACGTGGGTGAGCCTGAGCTCTATAGGAACTCTGAACCGTGCGATCTGCCGTGCCAGCCATCTCTGTTCAATGTGCTGTCCGTTTTGTTGAAGCGTTCACACCTGAATCACACGTGCCCTTTGTACGTGTGGGCAGAGCGCAAGTTTGAGGGTGTGCCCGAAATTCAGAATGAATTTTACATTGAATAGATTTTTAAAATAAATCGTGAAATGGATTGTCTTGATTCTATACACTGAGCCTAAAACGATAGCGTATTACTCTTGACACGTCATAGAAAGTGTGCATGTGATTTGTTTACTTCCGCTTCCACCTTAACTGGCCTGACGTCATCAAAACGAACCTGGAGTTGGACTATCAGATTTCAGTTAAAAACCGGATAACGAAATGCTGGTGTTTTTCATTGCTTGTGGAATTAGTAATCAGTCCCTCCAGGGTTTAGCATTTAAAAAAATAATTTTTGCGATTGTAGAAATGAAGTCAAAATCAAATGAACTCTGAAATGTACTGAGGAGCTTACCTTTTTTCAAAATTACAGCAGATTTGTTCCTGGACGCATTATGTGACTTCATTACAATGCGCCTTCAGCCAGAGCCCTCTTAGGTTCACGTACATCGAACACAAGTACAGCTAAAAGGTCTCGTTTACCAACAAACATTGCTGCAAAAGACCATGCGAAACTGTTTTTCTTCAATTTTGAAAATTGAAGTAGCTCTCCACCAACAAAAAAAGCACGAAAAACTCTGCAAGTCGCATCACGTGTTTTGGGAAAAGCCGCAGCAAACTGAATTACTCACCTAATTGTCTCTGTTATGAAATTTTGACACATTTAACAAACCATTTTTGGCACATACTAAAATGACAACTCTGATCTAGTCAGTCAACCAAAATGTTTGATGTCTGGTATTATGCGCCCTTGGTTTTGTACAGAATAACATAGCTAACGGGTAAAAGGGAAGTTTATATATACCGGGTTAGCAGTTTACAGAATAAACGAATAAAGCATCACACTTTTCGACTCAAAAGAAATTGTTTGATATGGATCATGTATGCAACTGATCACACACACACACACACACACACACTGTAGTTTCCTGTCTATCTAGTTTCAGGTCAGTTGGAGCGAGTGGAAACACACATTCTGTGGACAAAAGTGTATGGACACCAGACCATCGCATTAGTATGTGCTTGTTGAACATCGCTTTCCAGATTTAGTCCCTAATTTATTCTTATAATAACCTCCGTTCTTCTGGGGAGCCTTTCCACTAGACTTTGGCCATTCAAGTTCTTCCACTCTAATCTTTGTCTTCATGGAGCTCGCTTTGTGCACGAGTGCATTTACTACGTTTACATGGACCGCAATAATATAATTATTGTCTTATTCAGAATAAGGTCAATATTGTGGTTAAGGTGTTTACATGAGTCGTTTTTACAATACTCCTTTCTTGTTTTATATGTTGTAGATCAATTAAGGGCACTTGTCATTACATCCCCACGCCGTCCCACGTTCCATGCAGAATTTCACGTATCAACATACAGTTCGTCTTTGTTGTGGTACTGTATACAATTTTGGGAGTTTAATTTTTAATTTTATGTACGTTTCAAGTGCAGTTAATCATTTTTCATGCTATACATGCAAATAGACAACTGCTTGAAGCCATGGCCTTTTATCCAGAGCAACTTACAAATGAATACTCCACATCTTAATTCGATTTATTTACTTCGATTATGACTTTAATTGGATTAAGGTAATCAATAATCACTGTTTACATGTTAGTTTCTTAATCAGAGTATCGTCTTAATCTGGTTAATATCGGAATATTGTTGTCCATGTAAACATACTGATAGTCATGCTGGAACGTGGTTGGGTCCCTTAGTTCGATTGACAGGAAATGGTAAAGCTACAGCATACAGAGACATCCTATACATTCGTGTGCTTCCAACTTTGTGGTAACGGATTTGGGAAGGCTCACTTATGGGTGTGATGGTCAGGCGACTACAACCCTTTGGCCATATCGTGTATATGAAACCAGAGGCAGAGCTGGGGTGGAATTTCAGGTTTGAATCCTCGCTGAAATATTTAATGACCTTTCCAAATACTTTTTGGTGGGTGCTGAACAGGTCTCGTAGACAGCATAGCTGATTATTTAAGTGTCAGATGATATTTTAGCTATGATGTTCATAAAAAGTCAGCATGAAACAGCTTTACTTTGGTTAACCACCTTTTATTGGCTACCTGTGATATTGCTATGGTGATTATCAGGAGATTTATAGGGAACGATGTAATTTCCGCTGTATTGCTAAATACGTAAGTCTCCTGAAGGCTTACGTTCCCTCACGCAATCTGCAATCAATCTATGACTGACACTTAGTACTACCTACTCAGCGTGGCTCAAGGTCCCTTTCAAGAACGTTCAAACTAACTGTTCCTCAGTGGTGGAATGAACTTCCAACCTCAATCCGGACCGCAGAATCTCTTACCATTTTCAAAAAACAGCTAAAGACCCACCTCTTGCGTGAACACCTAACCAACTCATTTAAAAAAATATATATATTACACTGGCACTTACACCTCTACTATGCGCACGTTGCTTCTTCTGGAACTCAATTAATAGATCTTGTATTATAGCACTACTTGTATTGGTATATCGCTTTGCTTGTATTTTCTCATTTGAAAGTCGCTTTGGATAAAAGCGTCTGCTAAATGAATAAATGCAATTGCTAGCATATTCAAAAGTATTTTATTTTCTACCCCTTTTAATGTGATTTAATATAGCAAAAAAATTTAAGAGTAAGTTGTATGTGTCACACTTATTTATATAATTCTGATGATTATAGTTCGTATAATTCCTCACCCCACCTCCTGAAAATAAGTCCAGGCTACGTCTCTGCATCAGATGTACGAAGTCTAGTAGGTCATTAGTTCAAAATCTGAAGGGATCCTTTCAAGAACCAATGAGAATATCCATTCATTAATTTCTATTGGGTCATGAGGAACCTGGAGCCTATCCCAGGATGCACGGGGCACAAAACTGGGTACACCATTCACACACTACAGTCACTTTGGACACGCCAGCCTTTGGACTGGGGTAGGAAACCCCTGAATCACGTGCATACTCCGCGCACACACAGTGCAGTGCCGGGAATCGAACCCTCTACCCTTTAGGTGTGAGGTTAACATGCTAACCAATGAGAATGTGCTGCTAAGCCGCTGTGCCCCAATGAGACTGTAAATACAAGAAAAGAAAAGAGCTAGGTAGTTGGTCGGAAGTGTGGTTTGAACTCCTTAATGGAGGTTAATTTAATTGTGTTGAGGTTGAAAAACTACTTCCGTCACAAGGAAGATGGGGGGGGTTAGTTAATTGCAACCCCTGTCTTTAAGATGGCTGCTCCTGCTGTATTATTATTATTATTATTATTATTAATAATAATAATAATAATAACAGTATTTTTTTTTTCTTTTTAAACCCATAAGTATTGTACATTATAAATGACCGGCAGAAATCACACATCTGTTTGAGATTAGTTGATGGCTGTTTAAGGCAGGAGTGTGATCATGTATGCCTGCAGTTTGCAAGATGCAAAGTTGGTAGCTAGAAGATTCACTTACTTATTAGCCAGCTCGGGTGTAAAACATAAGGTGTTTGGGGTAGGGGGGGGGGAATCGTGTAAACTTGCTCTAGACCAGGAAGTGATGTCCTCAGACAATGAGAGGGGGGGGAAAAAACCTCTTCTACAGTCTGTTCTAGCTGGAGTCAGTGGACTAGTTTGCATCTGTGGGCGGCTGTGGCGCAGTTGGTAGAGTGTGAGGTTGGGTTGTAGGGTTGGGGGTTCGATTCCCGGCCCGGGTGACTCCACATGCCGAAGTGTCCTTGGGCAAGACACTGAACCTTGGGCAAGACACTGCTCCCGTTGGCAAGCTAGCACCTTGCACCTGTGTGTGAATGGGTGAATGAGACACAGTGTAAAGCGCTTTGGATAAAAGCGCTATATAAGTGCACATTTACCATTTAGTAAATGCGCAGCGTGATCTGCAATTCAGATGGACACAAACCAACAAAGCAGCATGCTGTGAGGAGGTTTTGCTCTATCACCTGGCAGTCTTTAACCGTGACATCACATTCAAGTATTTATCATAATATGTATGATAATGGAAAAAACGTGGCTGAAGATTCATCCACAGAGTAAATCCGTATTGTGGGAAATGTTTTAAATCAAGCTTGGAAAAGTTCCCGGGAGCTTGTTGACTGTGACCATGGTGTAGTTCGTTTTTAGCGTACCGTTAGCTGTTTATTTCTGCCGATTGTATTTAGGCATCAAACTTCATAAAAGTCAATGATGGACAAAACATGTTAATGTTGTAAACTTTTGCTGGTCACAGAGCTTATTTGTTTACAATATTTTAAAAGCCTATGTGAAAATCGTGTTGGGTTTTTGTCGACGGAACTGGTGTGATGCTAACTTCCGGGTTCCAGTACGAACTGACTTCATCCCTGCGTCACCACTCTTCTGGGTGATTTGGCAGCGTCTCTTTTCCTGTAAACATTGTTATTGCCTTTTCTGCATTTGCCTGAATTGTTTCATTTGCTTGATGGCATTTTTATTTTTACTTATACTATATTTTGGGTATGATTTTATTTATGTTTTGCTTCTGCAAGATGATGCACTTTAAGGACCAGTCTAATTTCATGCAGTGATTTGTACATTAGTGAAAGGGCAATAAAAATATGTTGACCCTTAAATCAATGAATAATCGTGATCTCCGTATTGATCAAAGTAATTGTGATTATCATTTTGGCTGTAATCGTGCAGCCCTACATCAGATCGCGTTTTTAAATGGACGCCTGCCGGAAATGGCTTAGGCCAGAGCTTCTTAGGTTTGTTTGTTTTGTTTTTTTAAACATAGGTACAGGGATGTTACCATTTTGAGACATTTCATTGAAAATGCCAGTGTAGAGAAACACTTGTTTTGAAAACTTTTTTTTTTTTTAAGCTCTAATCCGGATTAATACAGATGTAGCCTTAGTGTGTATTGTGTGGTTTGGGACACAGCCTTGAATTCTCTCTGACTGTGTGCACTCATGACCATGAGGTTAAGCACTACAGTGTCGAGCAGTGCACTACATCAAACGTTCAGCTAATACATGGTGGTGGTTTTTTTTTTTCTTTTTCTTTTCTAGAAATGTTGAAATTTCTAAACCTTCCATCCAACTGCTTTAAACTGTCTAATCTGAACACTGGGCCATCACAGTGCTTACAATACATGTCAATACAAGCTGAAGGCATCAGTCACAGATGATTAACATCAAGATTTACCACCTCTTCCTCTCATATCCTCTTGTATGTCAGCTGATTTGAAACCTACCACTGAACATTCATCTTTGTACTGTCACTGCAGTGTGATTTAACTATTAGATGTAAGACTGGATATTGCCAAATAGGTCATGATGCGATACATTTCACATGTGTCATGATTAGATAGATCACGATGCGTCGCAGTATTGCAGCAGGATTATCATGGTTAATGGCCTCTGCCTTGTGTGTGTGAAGCTTGCATGTTCTCCCCGTGCGTCAGGGGATTCCTCTGGGTTCTCCGTTTTCCTCCACCAGTCTAAAGACATACGATGTAGTCTCTAAATTGTTCGGGGTATGTGAATGGGTGTCACACATACATGTCAACTGATGTAAAATGTATAACTGCATAAATCGAAGCCTTCTGGGTGGCCTTGATGATCTGAAAAAATGACGTAATCTGATTGGCTAGCGAGTATGACAGGGTAAACTAATATTCCCATTCACTCAATTCTCATATTCCTGAGAGGTGGAGAACAGATTTGTGTCGTATCAGAAAACAGAACTCCCTTTTACCCCCGTTACCACCCTGAAGTATTTGTTGTTTTAGGATTTTTTTGTAGAGAAGCATGGTCTGCTATGTTTAGTTCTTCTTATCATGTATCGTATATACATGTTCATATGTAGCCGTGATTGATACCTGCACCCATTCTGCTGCTGTATTCAGGATCTGCCAATACAAACTTTTATAAAAGCAAATTTTGGTTTATTTGTCCATGATACAGGTTAGTTCCTGTTAACAGACTGCTGTCCTGAAGTCTCTCCCACAGTGGGGAAACTTACTGGCTCTTACACATGATGCCTTTTTCAAAAATCTTAACATGAATGTCACCCAAATGAAATCATCAAAGATTAGATCTCTCTCTCTCTCTCTCTCTCTCTCTCTCTCTCTCTGGCTCTCTCTCTCTCTCCCTTAAAAAAAAATATTTTAAACAGCAGTTTATTTTTTTCTATTTATATTAGGCCTTGATTATGTGGCGTGTCTGCCATTCAAGTCCATGTGAAAAGTCCACTAATCGTAGAGTTGGTGGTTTGATTCCCGGCCCACGTGACTCCACATACCGAAGTGTCCTTGGGCAAGACACTGAACCCCAAGTTGCTCCCGATGGCAAGTTAGCACCTTGCATGGCAGCTCTGCTACCATTGGGGTGTGTGTGTGTGAGAATGAGACCGCATAAAGCGATCTATAAAAGATAAAAGCGCCATATAAGCGCTATATAAGTGCGCCATTTACCCTTTAATATAACGTAGGGCTGTGACGCAAATATTATACTGTGATACTTGAGGATGATTTCTATGATACATGATTCGTATCATGATGTATATATTATATATGATGGTGAGTCTTTATAGGTCACACATACATATGCACAGTTAAATTGTTTTCTTCGCATACCCCAGCATGCCAGGATGTTTGGGTCAGAGCGCGGGGTCTGCCATGCCTCCGCGACCCTTGGAGAAGAGAGGGTTAAGGGCTGCTAAGCTTGCTCAAAGGTCCAACAGTGGCAGCTTAGCAGTTCCGGGGCTTGATCCCCTGACCTTCCGATCAGTAACCCAGAGCCTTAACCCTCAAGCCACCACTGACCACAAAACAGTAATAAAATAAACAAAAACAAAACAGTAGTAAAATAAACAACAAAAAAGTTCAACTGACTTTGATGATGCTTTCGTTTAGTGCCTACAAAGACAAGTTACATAAAATCAACAGTTTCCGTTTGGTAGCATTTAGTTAGTAATGGTATTAAAAACGTTAAAAATAAAATACATAAACGCATTCATATACCATACCAAAGATATCTGTGTATTATCACACTTCCTAATTCGAGAATTACTGCGGTATAAGGACAGCGATATTAAAGCACGTAGCCTAATGTATGCCGATGGCATTGATCATGCTTCTTAAACTGTGCCTTTTAAATAAATAAATAAATAAATGATATATCATTTATTTATCTTTAAATCACACAGTGTTGTGTCTTTGCAAATAATGAGAGTCACGAGGTTGATCATGTGTAAAATATTTGATTTATTGAACCTTAGTTGTGCGGCCAGTGGGGAATACCACAGCATCATGCTGGATAAACGTGCTCAAAGATATGTTGTTACTCTCGTGTGGCACCACGTAAAAACCCACGTTGTAATTTCATTAATGAATCTCTGGTATGTTCACCAAGTCAGAGAGCATCCACACGTTTAACTCGTTTAACGCGGCGCAAGAGTTTGTCCGGGTTATTGGTGGTGCATGACGCAACGATATGTGCTTGATAATACTGGAAATTGTTTCTTTTTATACACTGGCTAAATCTTTTATGCTTATGTACTTGTGTCTTAAAAAACCATGCTATACGACCCACATCTGCGGTATATGGGTGCTGAATTATGGTAAAAATAAATCAAACGGAAATAACCGCAGTGACCCGTGCTGTCCTTGGCTGAGGTTTCTCTGTGACTCATGATTTTTATTATGTCAATTAAGACAAATGCTGACGAGATGAACACTTACTGTTCGGAGCAGAGGTTATTCGCTGTAAATCTTTTTATTCCCTTGTGCTGGGTGAGAACGTATGTGTGAGAGAGCGAGAAAGAGAGAAAAACAACTGGAGAGTTTAGCAAAGTACCACGATTCAGTTCATCGGTTAATCAGCAAGGCCTCTGCGGGCCGAATTTGTTTAGTTAGATGTGGAGTAACACGAATCACTTTTCGGACAAAGAATTAAAAAAAAAAAAAAAAACTTGCTGCAATAACATTAATTACGAATGAAATCTGCAAACGCATTCGTGGATCCTGAATGTGTTTGTGTGAGGAGAACTGATTGAAATCTGTATAGCTGCGAAACCTCTGGAGCTTGAGCCGTTTTCACCTTTCGGTATTTCCGGGCTAAGCTAGCAGGGCCTCAGCCTGTACGGCATATTGTAGAGTTGCTTGAGGAGTGCACGTTCACTTCAGCCAGCTCCTGGCAGCCAGTCCAACAGCTCAGAAGTACATGCTAATTTGCATACTTTACTCAACCACATGCGCACACACCCCGCTGAACCAAGGTCGAAATGAAGCACAGTAGTGTGGTTAATGTTGGTACAGTTCTCGATGAACAGAAAGACACACAATACATAAATATGTGTGTATTCTGCGGAGGTAGTGCCCGGTTTAGTATACACGCACGCTTTTGTTTTTAGGTCAGCAAACAGATCGGATATCTTTTCTTATCGGTTTAGTATCAGGAACTGCTGATGAATTTACTTAGTTTAAGGCTTGGTTGAACTTTCACCCGCTGGGATTCTTCTCCTCTGTTGTCACTTTTGCGGTAGAAGTGTTCATTACGAAACCGTCAGATTGTCGCTGGTTTGTTGGTTTCAGAAGGTTTTGAGTGGTATTTTTAGTGGTACTTTGTAAAAAGTAATCTAAAAAAAATCTCAGCTCGGTGAAATAAGGGTTCATTTCAAACAAGTCATTAGCGTTGGAACTTTTACGGAGAAACCGCCGTTTGAGTGCGTAAAGGATCTAGCCTTTCCTGTTAAGCTGGATGTGAAATCGACGGGAGGGCGTGCCAAGCCTTTCTCACTCCCAGCATGTGATGTCAGGGAAGGATTTGTATGTGCGTGTGTGTGTATGTAACAGCGGGCTGTGTCAAAGCCTGTATTGCAGGTTGTTGAGAGAGCAGTTCTGCACTACCTCCTTTTTTTTCTTCTTCTTCTGAATATTTGGCTAGAACACAAATTGTTGTGCAATCAAACCTGTAGAGTTGTTTATAAATCGAGCCTTCTGCGCCATTTCACTTTAATTTATAATGTACGTTTCTGTATTGCTGTATGACAGATTACACCATTACACCTCTTACATGTCTCTCTTACGTGTTTTTTTTTGTTCTGTTAAATAAGATCGTAGGTAGGCTAAGATGCCTAAAGAACTTCATTCAGAGGATGTTGAGTTTTTACCTAGTCAGTGTTGAACAATAATTTGCACCGTCCGCATCCCTGCATGCGATTTAAAGTTTGGTTTTGTGGTGCTAACCTAAGACGTGCATGGTTTTGCTTGTTTGGTTTTTTGCATAGTCTTTGGTTCCATGCATTCCACTGTGTTCACGTGTTGTCACTTGAGGCGTTCAGCAGGTCTGAACTGTCTCTTTGACATTACTTTCCACATGTAGATTAAACACCGGTCTAATTAAGGACGTGTAATTTGGTTATTTTGAGATGTTGAGTCAATGAAAATGAGCATGGCTGTACGCAGCAAACCCAAACCTAGAGACGGCAAGCTTTAAGCTGGTAGTAATGGTGATCTGTCAACTCCCAGCATCGTACATGGAGTGTATGGTGAAAGGTGTATGGACACCTGACCATCATACCCATATGTGGGCCATCCCCATACATTTGGAAGCACACAGTTGGATTGTATAGGATGTCTTGGCATGCTGTAGCATAAGTTTCCCTTCACTGAAACTAAAGGGCTCAAACCTGTTCCAGCATGGCAAAGTCCCTGTGCACCACGCAAGGTCCATGTAGATGTCTTGCCAACGCTGGAGTGGAAGAGATGGTGTGGCTTGCACATCTCAACCCCACTGAGCACTTGGGATGAACTGAAAGGCCGACCACGCAGCACACTGGCCTCCTCACCCAACATCACTAATGCTCTTGTAGCTGAGTGAGCACAAATCCTCACAGTACCATTTCAAAATCCACTGGAAAGCCTTCGTAGATGAGTGGAGGCTGTTGGAACAACAAAGAGGAGAAATGAAAGAATGAGATGTTCGGCTAGCCCGTATGGGTGTGATGGTCTGGTGTCCACATACTTTTAGCCATGTCGCGTGTATCTAATTATGATTATGAATCTTATGTTTCAGTGTGTCTTATTAGTAAACTTTGCACTGTATTGCATTTTGTACACAAGTGTGCTGCACAAGTCCTGAAAAGTGAAGGCAAACCCTTTCGATTGGCCCCCTGGTGGCTGGATCCAGTATAGGTCATAAACCCTGCCCTCCACATCTAACTTAATAAGACGTGAGCCAAACTAAACACACAAATTACACCAAAGATGGTTTCTGTGGACTTGGGCACCGGGTTCGCCACCGCGCAGTCTCGGGCGCCGGGTTCGCTACCGTGCAGGTTTGGGCTCCAAGATGTCAGCGCCATATTGGGACATTCACGGCTTCATTTTTCTACAATGGAAGAGCGCGAAGGTGCATTGTCCCTTTGTCCTTTTTTTTTTTTTTTTTACTTTTTTTACAGTATATGTTTGCACAGATTGTGTAAGAGATGGACACTCGAGTTAGTGACACGGACTTGAGTCGCATTAGAGTCACATTTTAATATACTTCAGCTGTGACTCGACAAAAATGAATGGACTCATGAATATTTTAAAACCGACTTGACTCTTAACTAATATCATAAAGAAAGAATTTGTCTTTTGTTTGTATGGTTTTATTATATCTGCTTCACATATTTCCCTGTGTGTCACGGTAGATTGGACCTTGATCATAGAACTTGATGACGTCTTTCCATGTTAATTCCAAAATGTGATGAGACTCCCATGAAATGTATTGGCACCTGCTGTGGCATGTGCTCACGTTTGGTTTTATCGACGTAGTTTCCTCAGAAGCAAGAACTTGAGGAAGACTGGCTATATGCAAAGAATGTGTGATAAGAGGATACCAGAACGATGACTAACTTGAGACTCGGACTCGTGACGAAAGACTCCAGACTTGATTCGGACTCCAATGTTAAAGACTTGTGAACATCTGGTGTATGTATTTGAACACTTCAATCTCCAAAATGAGGGTCACCGTGGTTCTCTTCCCAAGGTGACTATAAACGTTTAGATCTCTGCCCAAAATGGCTCAACACAATTTTATAATAAAGATATGGATGCTTTTTTGGAAGGATTTGTTTTTGGTTGTTTCGTATAGAATCATTCACAGATGTATTGTAGTACAGTGGGCAGTGTTGCGCTTTCACAGTCTGTCTGTGGGTGTTGCATGACCGTATGGGTTTCCTTCAAGTTCTCTGGTTTCCTCCCAGAAACATGCAGGTAGTGGATTGGTTAACTAAATTGCCCCTGGGGTGGGTGTGTGTGTGTGTGTGTGTATGGTGCCTTGAGACTGGTGTCTTGAGACTGGTGTCTTTTTGGCTGTTTTCCTGCCCAGTGCTCTCGGGATATCCGCCGCTACCCAGACCAGGAGGGAGTGGTTACTGAAGACGAATAAATAAATGTGAGTGATGTCCTTTCTGTAACTTCCATCCATTCATATTCTGTACCACTTATGCTACACAGGGCCTCCGGGGGCCTGGAGCCCATCCTGGGGGACACCCTGGACGGGGTGCCAACCCGTTGCAGGGCACACATTCACACACTGTGCACAATTTAGTGATGCCACTCAGCCTACGACACATGTCTTTGGACTGGGTGAGGAAACCAGAGTACCAGTAGGGAAACCCCCGAAGCACGACAAGAACACGCAAACTCCATGCACACGGGGAATAGAACCCCCAACCCTGGAGGTGCGAGGCAAACGTGCTAACCACTAAAACCAATATAGCAGTGTTATTTCGCCAGTTAGCTTGTAGCTCGATGGTAGTAGTAAGACAACATCAAAGACCTCATTGTCTTTCACTCATATGAAACTAAACATTGTATAAACACACATACACACACACACACACACAGTTTTTTTTGTCCTACAGTATTGCCTGTCATCAGTATCAGATTTGTTTGGGAGCTGTTGACAGTTTGTTGAAAGAGGATGAGATAAAAAGAGGCAGAAGGCGTGTGAGGAAAGAGCGACCGAGCGTGAGAGAGAGGGAGGGTGGGAAGGTGCCGAGAACAGAAAGAAGGTCCAGCTGCTGTCTATTTATGTCGCTGAGTTGTCACTAGACTCAGTTGGAAAGACTGTGGTATTTATACTCGAACCCACTACCTGCACACCTTGCTATATGTACCTTACTCTGTTTGTTCATCCATCCGTCCATTTATGTCTCACTCTATTCCCACTAGCTTGGCATTGCTTTGGTTTGTATGTGTCTGTACATACAAATCATTTTTGATTGAACAAATAGCTAAATCAAATGATTTGATCGTTCTCATTCTTCCCCAAGAGCTGACACATGACTGTGTGTTCAATAGTCACATCTAAGTGTGCTGGAAACTTGCGTTAGTGAGTAGGAGGTGTTTTTTTTTATTTTTTATTTTTAATACCGCGTCTTCGTGACTGTGGAAGTGTGTGTGAGAGAGGGAGAGCGAGAGTGCATGAGAATGTGAGACCACTAAATTTGTGTATTCTCTACCTGTGTGACTGCGGGGGCGTGATTATGGTGAAAGGAGAGCGAGTGCATGAACGGCCGGTTCTTTAGCAACTTAAAGAAAAGAGAACGCGTCGAAAGGACTGCTGCAGTGAGCGACAGATCTCCATGGCAACACTGCAATCAAAAACCAGAGCCTTTTTTTTGGTAAGGAAATGGTAGATTGTTTTGTGTGTGTGTGTGTGTTTGCAGCTGCTTGTGAGTGTGTCAGGTTTCCTGGGAACTGTGCCAACACACATGAACACCCTAACTCAGATTTTCACAGAAAGCCATTGTAAAACGGTTAGTCTATGCTTCCACGGCAGTCCACACAGCAGGTCTGGGTGAGAGCGAGACGTGCTGTACGTTGTATCATCACCTTAGCAACCGTGTCGCAGCACATCCCTGCTTTCACAAACTCCTCAACTCTGACACAAGGTACTGTAAACCGTGCGTCGAAGCTCAGTCCAAATCCGTTAGAAAGCCTTCTGATCCTGTGGCCGGGGAACGAGCCGTCGATTCAGACAGAAGCGGCCGAAGCGTGTGGAGAAAAAGGAAGACAGCGCTAATTTTGTGTCCGTGTGAGTCAGAGTGAGTGTACTATCTGGGTGATGTAATGGTAGTTCCACCCATACCAGGCAGCTTTTGTATCAGCTGTGTGAGGTCATGCACATGTCTGCCTATCCCCCCCCTTTTACACACGCACACACATTATGCCAAGGTCTACAATCTAAACACCTACTATGTACACTAAACTGTACAACGTGTGTGAGGGAGAGATGACCTTTGAAGCTCGAGTCCTTTGTGCCAGGCAGTACTCTGTTAGCATCTCCTCTTTCCATGCCTTCGCCTTTGGCTTTTTTTTTGTTTTTGAGTTTTATTTTTTTTTTTTTTTTTGTTTTGGTTTTTTTTTTTTTTTTTTTTTTTTTTTTTTTTTTTTTCTCCCCCC
Source organism: Ameiurus melas (assembly GCA_012411365.1). Lineage (NCBI taxonomy): Eukaryota > Metazoa > Chordata > Actinopteri > Siluriformes > Ictaluridae > Ameiurus > Ameiurus melas. The sequence continues at coordinate 20,665,118 of CM022756.1, forward strand.
CCCCGTAATGTGAGCTAGTTTAAACTCGAGTACAGAGTTGCTTCTCAAGGGCCCTTTTGCATGTCGTCAGCATGTTAAGTGCACTCTTTGGACTTTGGATTAGTCTAAGAAGACTGCGCGATCGTTGACTGAAGTGCGAGCTCTCATTTTGTGTTTGAACATCTCACGTCTTATATGTTACAGTAATGTGGACGAAATACAAGTCTGGTGGACTGTTTTTATTTATTCCGGATATTCTATGTTTCAAGTTTTTTTTATGACATTTTGGCAGACACCAAATCCAGAGTGACTAACCTTTCTCATTTATACATCTGAGCAGCGTGGGTGGAAAAGGAGATACATCTGAGCAGTTGAGGGTTAAAGGCCTTGCTCATGGGCCCAACAGTGGTAGCTTGGCAGTGCTGAGGCTTGAACTCCTGACCTTCTGATCAGTAACCTAGAGCCTTTAACCACTGAGCCACCAAAGCCCCAGAAATATAAATAAATAAATATGTTCTCGTGATGGACATCAACTTATCGCTGTAATTGTTTATATTTGTGTTTAAGTAATAGGCATAAACAGGCTGTTGCTAGGAAGAAATGTAATTAATTGAGAAGTCTGAGGGGGCACGGAGGTTTAGCGGTTAGCGCTGTTGTCTCGCACTTCCAGGGTTGTGGGTCGATTCCCAGAGTTTGTATATTCTCCCTGTGCTTCAAGGAGTTTCCACTGGGTAGTTGGGTTTCCTCTCCCAGTCCAAAGACATACACTCGAGTGTTACTACTGGAATGCTTGAGGGGCTACTGGAATGTTCTTGCTTACTGGAATGTTCTTGTTAGTAATGTTGGTAACTCTGAATAAACTTATGTTTAGATGATGGTTTGATTGGAGTGTAGTGTGCTTTCAGGGAGTTGTGGAGTGGGTTAGTATTCTTTGGCCTATTGCTCATTTACGTTACTTCTTTACATGGGCTGCAGTTCTATTAAAATCTCTTGTCTTTTGAAAACCATGAAATGAATCAGGGTGATACCGGTATAGAATTAGGATGTGAAATTTGGAAGTGAAATTTAAACTCTGCCCAAGGAACTTCAGGCATTGTCTCATTGACAGTAAAAAACCCAAATTGCTCAGTTGCTATAAACTACAAGACACCACAACTAAATATGTAATATTTTAAAGAGCTCCTACAGCTTTTTCTTGTTGTTGTTCTTATTGTTCGCTGTGTTCAAACACTGCCTGCTGGACGCTCTGACGTGATCACTCCATGTTATTTATTCACCGGTAGAAGCTATATCGAGGTGCTTATTTCGCTCAGTTTGAACGTTAATGCCCAGGAGCTGACTTTATAGAGTGTTGTTTTTGTGTCCTTGACAAGCTTAATGGCAGAAAGTCTTTGACTGCTCTATAACACAGAATGTGTTGTCTCTCGCATGTTTATTCTTGTTTAATTATGTTTTTGTGTTTACGTGGTTACATACGAGGTGAGGAAGTGCTCAAAAGACGATAACCACTTTCATAAATGCTCATTTTAAACCCGACGTGGAAATCGGCTTCACGCACCCTAAGCTTTTTTTCATCAGACTAACAAGCTTTATTTGCCATCCCAATACAGACAAAGTTGCACAATATATTTATTCATTTATGTGCACACTTACTGGACACTTATGTGACCAGATGAACTCCGAACCAAATGCAGACAGACTGATTGCAATATCCATCCATCTTCTGTACCACATTTCCTACAGGGTTGTGGGGAACCTGGAGCCTATCCCAGGGTGCATGGGGTTACAAGGCGGGGTACACCCTGGACAGGGTGCCAATCCATAAATATTCACACACACACACCCATTCATACACTATGGACACTTTGGACATGCCACTCAGTCTACCATGCATGTGTTTGGACTGGGGGAGGAAACCCCTGCAGCACAGGGAGAACATGAAAACTCCACACACACACACACACTGGGAAGCGGCAGGAATCAAACCCTCAACCCTGGCGGTGTGAGGTGAATGTGTTCACATTAGCCATCTTAATGCTAATTAAGAGCTGATTGGCATGTTGCCAGAACATCTAGGCCAGAATATAGTACTACTCTTCATCAGACGAGTTTATCTACCAAATCGTGTATGGTTAGTGCAGTTTGCTCTTATTCTGAGAAAGCTGCCCTGTGTTCTGGGGTCCGTTTGGGCCTGTTGTCAGAAGAAGCCCCAGATAGAGAGTGAGGAGATTTCAGAATGATGAAACTCGCACAAGCTGGCAACTGGACTCTTTAAAGACAAAACTGTCACTCAGATCAGTGGGTTTTGACGACAGTGTCGCAGGAATGTGAACGTGTTCAGGACCTCGTCAGAGTTGGACAGAGTTGTTAGGGTTCCCTGCAACAAGCATAAAACTTGAACTTTTTTTTTTTATAAAATAAAAAAAAGATCCCATTGCTGCCGTGTACATATGAAAATGCCTTTAATAGAAACCATGCTGTTGTATAGTTAGTTTTTCTGTATTTTGCAATATTGAGTCTTGAGGGTGTGCCTAATTCGAATAAATTATCAGGATAGAAAGTGAGAAGTTTACTTTGAATATTGTAAAAAGATGTAAAGTGAAAATATATCTGTATATGTATATGAAGATAAAATATCCCAAATGGCGATTTTAAATTGGCACGAGCTTTCTTTAGATCTTAATATATCTAGAGCACCACCCGGTCGAGCTGATGATGGAACTTGCACTTTATTGCCGGACATATTGAGTGAGAACGCCACGCCATGACAGGAACTTTAGTTCGTTTAGATTTTGTAAATTGGAAACAAAGTCCAAATAAATATTTTTGCAGGACACATGTTTTTTTGGTTTTTAGATTTTTTTAATTTATTTATTTTTTTTAACCTTTTTGTTTATGTAGGCAAGCTGTGCATGTTTCAAGCATTAGTTGTAGGTTATACACAGGGATTTAAATAGCAGAATTTTAAGCATTATTAATTTTGAGATTAAAGGGCCAGGGGCTCGGGCATATGCAGCTCTTCTCTCAGGTACATTAGAGAAGTTGACACTGTCTGGGTCTGTGTGTCTCGTCTGTCTATCTGTGCGTATGTCTGTGGCAGAGCCTTTCTGGAGCATCCGCACCTGTGTCTCTAACCAGCTTCACCTGTCTGCCTAGCTTCCACCCACACACACACACACACACACGCACACACACACCCCTAGAAACTGCAGCCCTGTCATGTTTTGTCACTCTGTAATTATGTCATCCGGAGGCATGTAACATTTTTTTCCATGCGTACTGGCACGGTCAAGAAATAAACCCATGGTTTATTATTATTTCAACTGCCAGGTGAACTCTGCTATACCTAAATACCAGTACTACACCTGAGTACTCTACACTGAGGACTACACCAGTCAAGCCAAGGCCTAGGTGGAGCAAGAAATAGTGTAGGTCAATCACAAACATCTCAGAATTGCCTAGAAGACGTGTTGTGCTGGAGTCGGTGTTCCAGCGAACAGCGATCCTTGGTAGTATTGTGATGAGTGCTGAAAGCGGTGAGATGGATCTCCGGAAAATGTACTTAAGCATATGAGTAGCACGATGCCGAATACCTTGAAAATGTTGACATAACTTTTGAACTTGACTTTCCATCTCTGAACATGTGATTTTACACGAATCACAGATAAGGAATTCAGAATTAAGCTAAATATTCATGACCATTTTTTTTCTGCTGGGTTTTTTTCTGCTGCTCCCGATTTTTCCTTTAATTGAAGTGTTTCAGATTCACAGGTTTTTATTTGTGCAAAGTGGGTTTTCTTGTCGTTGATATTTATTTGATGAAAACGGGCAAACATTTGTAGATGATTCAAATCAATACTATTAGACCGTGGATTATGTCGAGGTTTCGACATAATAACAATTCACAGCTCGTTTCTCGATTATCTTGACTTATAGTTCAAATCAATTCACCGGTTCTACGGGAACAAGGGGAAGCAAACACTCCACCTAGCTACACACTGGTAACCTAATCTATGCATGGAAAAAATATTAGTGATCCTTTTATTAATGGTTTATGATGGAGAACGTGTAATCACGCTGATCCTCTGCGTCGTCCACATCAGGACTCTCCAGTATTATCACACAAGATGAGCGTCTTCATCAGCGTTGGTGCTTAAATTAATTTTGTTTCTTCTTCTTGCAACCAAAAAGGCTTGATTTTGCTATGGCTTTTCCAAGAAACCAATTTGCTTCACAAATATTGTGCAGTCTTTCGCGGTGATGTTTGTTGGTAAACGAGACCTTTTAGCTGGGCTCATATTCGACATGCGTGAATTGAAGAGGGGCTGTGACCGAATGCGCGTTTTGACGGTGTCACCTGACACATCTTGGCCCAAATCAACGAAACAAATCTGCGGCGATTTGGAAAAATCGCAAGTTCCTCCAAATATTGCTGTTTGCTTGATTTTGCGTTAACGTCTGCGATCGTAAAAACCCTGGAGGGACTGCTTTGCATTAAGCCGGTCAACTTTGTCCGCTGTCTCCTGTACAGGGTGTATAAGCGCTGTTTTCTGTTTTGATGATGTCATGGTGCAGCTGCATTGTGGATTTTGAAGGACTGAATTGATTAGTCATGTCTTGGTTAGCTATTTAACCTGATGAGAAGTGTAGCATTCAGTGTATGAGAAAAGCGCACACATCAAGGTATTCTACATATTCAGCTCCTTTGCATCTTTTCCCCCTGCACTGATTTAAACAGGCTGCTTATGCAACGTGATCTTTTCAGGATCAGACAGCCAAGATGGGGAAAAAAGAAATAGAAATATTTCCACTTATATTTATGGTGATTTAATGCTGCTCCTCAGTCGAGGTGATACCTCGCAGGAAGAATGGACTCAAGTTCAATGTCAGAATCGCGTGTAAGTGAGACACGCCGAAACTCCTGCGCAGCTGTCCGAGACGTGCTCAAGTCCTCCATTTCGTCTCTTGTCTGAATAACCATATGCAGAAATTTGGTGTTAAATCCTCACTACACATGCTTTAGGGTCAAAGAACGTTTGTGCCATGTACCGTGTACTTGAACCAGACTGGCCTTTACAGCAGGGACGGTGTAAGTGGAAATCAGTGAAAAGCAGTATGCATTGAGTGCTTAATGTCTCGTTCCTCCTCAGGCCCCCACAGAAGCCAAAGCAGGAGTACGTTCAAGCATGTCACGAAGCCGAAACACGGCCGGCATGCCAACGGACGAGCAGCCACACGTTGGAAACTACCGTCTGCTCAAAACCATTGGCAAGGGCAACTTTGCAAAAGTTAAATTGGCCAAACATATCCTCACAGGAAAAGAGGTAACCATATAGTTTCTTATTTCTCTCCACTCATTGTGTCACTCACTCACTCTCTCTCACTCTCTCTCTCACTCTCTCTCAGATTCTTGTATTGGAGCACTTGTATTAAGTGCTATTGATGTGTAGATGATGGGGCAGGGTATTTGGATTTTGTTTTTAATATCTACTCTACCGGTCAAAAATTTGTGGACACTCGACTGAAATGTTTCTCATGATCTTAAAAATTTTTTGATCTGAAGGTATTTGATTAAATGTTTGGAATCGGTGGTGTAGACAGAAATATAATCATGCCAACGTATTCATTTCTTTAATCAGAAAACTAACATTTTATTTACAAGAATTTATTTATTTATTTTTTGAACGGACAACTCGGAGCAACATATTCCAAAAAGTAGCCAATAAGAGTCCAGCATACAGTAGGTGGGAACTCCTTTAATGCTGTTTAAAAAGCAGCTCAGGGTGATTCCTCAAGAAACTGGTTGAGAAAATGCCAATAATACATTTCTGGAAATTCTAGGCAAAAAGGGCGTCTAATTTGAAGATGCCAAAATATTAAATAATTTTTATCATCACTACATAATTCCCATAGTTCCATTTGTGTTACTTCCGAGTTTTGATGACTTTATTATTATTATTCTAAAATGTGGGAGGAAAATCATAAAAATAAAGAATGCGTGTGTCTAAACTTTTGACCTGGTAGTGTATTTTCATATAAACTCATGTAAGCGTGAGGACAGCATATTTTTGTCTAAATTTAGCGTTAATATCCTGTTTTTGGCTTAGTGGTTAACACATTTGCCTCATACCTCCATAGTTGGGGGCTCGAATCTCGCCTCTGCCCTGTGTGCATGGAGTTTGCATGTTCTCCCCATGCTTCGGGGGTTTCCTCTGGGTTCTCCGGTTTCCTCCCCACTCCAAAGACATGCATTGTAGGCTGATCAATATCTTTAAAATTCTCTGGTGTGTGTGAGAGGGAGAGTATATGAGTGTGCGCCCCTAGTCCCCTGGGATCGGCTCCAGGCTTGCCGCGACCCCGTGTAGCGGTACAGAAAATGGATGCATGGCTCCTGTTTGAGGTTGTTGCTTTTTCTGTCTCCTTACTCTGTTTTAGGTGGCAGTGAAAATCATAGACAAGACCCAGCTGAATTCTTCCAGTCTTCAAAAAGTGAGTAAATTTTCTTTTCATTACAAGAAGAGGGGCCGAATGACTTGAGTCGCCGAGGCAGCAGCCTCTTTAGTTTTTCTTAATGTTTTTTATTTTTAATTCTAATTTTTTTATTTATTTATTTATTTTTTTTTATAAATGATGAATACACAATCTGTGTCAGAATTATTTTAGACTGAAATGTGTTTGGCTTGCTTTAAGTCTTTGTGTATCAAGTATTGCCTAGATGGTGTCAAATAACCTCAGTGTTCTTTCTGCCCTCAGCTCTTCCGAGAAGTGCGAATCATGAAGCTTTTAAACCATCCAAATATAGGTGAGTAAAGAGAAGAAGAATCTGCTGTCCTGCAGAGTTCTGCAGTGTGTTATAAGATGTGGCTGATGTGCATGTGTATGACGTTTAGTATCAGGTAGTTGTGTGTTCGTGTGTACGTGTGCGTGCTTATGTAAGTCCGATATCAAACTGGTTAATTAGTTGCTTCTTCATATTTAAAAGTATGCATGTAGCACCTTGATGTCAGAAGGAGCTCATTGCGCTGTAGTGAGGCCTGATAAATATGAAGAAATGGAAGCTGAAATGCATCGATAGCCATGCTCTGAGGGTGCTGCACAAGAAGGATGCTAGCATGAATCGGCTCTTATTTCAACCAGTTCCCTTTGCACTGACGCCCAGTAGAACCTATTCAGATCGGTCTCCTTTAGCAGTTTTTCACAGCAAATCATTTAGTAAAAATGTTTTTATAAAATTCCCTTTAGTTGCAGTGTTAGTGGGCTATTGCTGGTGCTGTCCTGGTTATGTTTAGATTAAGATGAGTGCAATCACAGCTATGTTATCACAGATCATTTATAAATGTATAAAATTATGTAATGAAGAACAAACAAAACAGTTGTCCATTATGTAATTTTAAACATTTAAAAATGATCTGTGAAACAATTAAAAATTAACTATGTAAATGATGTGTATCAGTTCCTATGGTCATTTCATTGACATTAAAATACGTACAAAAATGTGAACAATGTTTTAACAAATTTGACCCAAAAACCATGAGACCTGACAGGTTGGGTAGTGATGTCCAGCAAGAAGGCGTGGTGCGGAGTTGGTGTTCCAGTTCATCCCGAAGATGTTTAATGGGGTTGAGGTCAGGGCTCTGTGCAGGCAACTCGAGGTCTTCCACTCCATCCTTGGCAAACCAAGTCTTTGTGAAGCTCTCTTTGTGCGCAGGGGCATCCAGTGAAAAAGAAAATTTCATGCTACCGTGCACAATGATATTCTAGACAATAAACAGTTTGGGGAAGGCTCACATGTGGGTGTGATGGTCAGATGTCCACATACTTTTGGCCATATAGTGTGTGTAATCAGAATCCGCCATCCACGTTTGGACAGTTTTTACACTTTTAGTTATTATTGTGGTGAAACATTTAGTCTGGAAGGATAACACTGTAAATATGTAGTATTTTATTTCATTTTTTAAAATGTTTATATGGGAAGTATTTAGTTCACCTGAAATTCTTCCTACAACACACAAGCCAAATGTTCTAATGCTCAAGATTTGAAACCTTCCTTTTATTTACACTGTCTGTGGTTGCCAAACGCCAAAGTAACGCTCCCCTAAATCTCTTCTCGTGACATGTTTTGACAGCTGATGATCTCTCTCTCTCTCCCTCCCCCCATTCCCTTGTCCTCTCCTCTCTAGTGAAGTTATTTGAGGTGATTGAGACTGAGAAGACACTGTATTTGGTTATGGAGTATGCCAGTGGAGGTAATAATTAATTATTTTATTTATTTATTTATTTAAAACTGAGGGCCTAAGCTAAACTAGGTGCATCATGTTCTTCCATGGCAGCTTGAGCTTTTGAGCACAGTTCCGATTTATTTTCTCAAGTAGTGTGTGTTGCACCATTTAAAAAAAAAAAAAAAAAGGTACAATAGCTTTGTGACTCAGCAATGGCATCCTGTGTTCATCATAAATATAAGGAGCTGTGTATATTAAATTGTATTTTATTATGCCATCTCTGCATCCCATTCATCTGCCTTTTTTTTTTTTTTTTTCTCCCCCTCAACCTCTTTCACACTCCATCTTTTTCACACTCCACGTGTCCGTTCCCAACTTCCTCCATCCAGGCGAGGTTTTTGATTACCTTGTTGCTCATGGAAGGATGAAAGAAAAGGAGGCTCGTGCCAAATTCAGACAGGTATGTGTGTGTGTTTGTTTTGCTCCGTATTTACGGTGTATGTTCATGTGTATCTGATATGAAAAGTATGTTTTGTCTGTTTGGTGTATCTGTGGAAGATCCATAATTAAATTCTGTGCTGATCTCTGCTGTATTTGTGGATGACAGACTTGTTTTTAACATCTGACTCAGGTGATCACAAGTGCAGAGTTAAAACGGATAGAGCTTCACACCGGGTATTTTTCCTACGTCATGAACGCATCTTCAGTGACCATTTGCGATCACGTCGTGACTAGACGTGTTGCCAAATAAACCAGAATCAACCCATTATTACTTTGAAACCAGCCACGAAAATAGCCCAATACCAAAACTCAAACGCACACTATATATATATATATATATATATATTTTTTTTTTTTTTGACCGTCATATGATCACAATGTCCTCTCTAACTTAATGTTGTAAGGAGGTTTTTTTGTTTTGTTTTTTAAACATCTTAGAAGTACTGAAACTCTTTTGAATTAGTTTTGTATGAATCTCATTTAGCCGTAGATGAATCATCACATTTCATTTCAGAGGTTTTCTTTTAGTCCCGTCCAAATATACACTGCCGGTCAAAGGTTTGTGGACACTCGACTGAAATTTTTCCCGTGATCTTAAAAGCTTTTGATCTGAAGGTGTATGATTTTAAATGTTTAAAATCAGGGTTGTAGACAAAAATATAATTGTGCCAACATCATTTCATTTCTTTCATTAGAAAAGTAATTATAAAAAAGAAATATTTTGCTTACACGGATGACTCGGAGCGAAATATTCCGAAAAGCAGCCAATAAGCATTCTGCATAGGTGGGAACTCTACTGTTTAAAAAGCATCTCAGGGAGACTCCTCAAGAAATTTGTTTGGGGGGTGTTAAGAATGAGTGTCTAAACTTTTGACCGGTAATGTATGCTATTCTTTATACTTTGTGTTTCAAGAACGTGTGTCTGGCCGATAGAAATTTGATGTATATGTCAGGAGTATTATGTACTGCAAGTATTTCTGATTGTTAGTGTGCTCGACAGCTTTAAATTAGATTCCTCTCGGCTCAATGATATAACGATATTTTCCTTTAACAATGTTGCGCTATGGATAATCACATACTAGCAGTAGTGCACGTTTTGATATAGTGAGTCAGTTATGTTTTTATAAAACTGATAGTTTCGGTTCTTAAATCTAATTGGCTGAGCCGTGTTCAAGGCCATTGTAAAACACTTTGTGCACACCTGTGACCACGATAACTGAATTCTGTATTAATGCAACAGGTTTTAAAGAAATAAAAATGCACCCCTGAAGCCATTGTTGTGACCTATGGAATCTTTTAATCGTTGCCCGCTATGTTGCTTAGCAACCAACGCTTATAAATGGAATGGTGAAATAATTGTTTGTAACTAATATTATTAATAATAATTTTAAAAAAATATTAAACACTGGTTGTTATTACATTTGTTTTTGGTGCTGTTTTATAACAGCAAGAAGTCACTCAAGGGCTTGTGTTATGAGTTTAACCGTGATAAAATTATTGTAACGCAAGGCTTATTGCTTTAATCTAATCTTCTGAAAACTTAAAATCTGTGACCAAACACAATCCTGTCATCACGTGTATTATGCGTAACAGTGTGGCTGGAAAAGTAGCTCGCTTCCATGAGAGAACCCGTACACCTGGCAACACCGGTGACTACGTGGTCTTTTGATGATGTCGGTGACTCATCAAGCCTCAATTAGCGTTCATCTTACAATTTAAAGTGGTCGCATGTGTTCCAGATCACTTCTGCAAGCGGTTTGAGTCATCAGATAACAAGCCGTGTTTGACCTCGTTCTAGCGCTGTCCTTTTGTGATCTGATCTCCTGAGATGGATGTTAATAGCAACTCTGCCAAGACGGAGGCTAATGCATGTACTCTTAGACACAGGCTACAGATTGGAGTGGAAAAGTGCAAGAGTATTAATCTAAAGTTTTTTCCGTGTATGTTCCTTATCTCTTTAACTCCCCTCCAACCTCGCTCCTGTTCTGTTTCTTTGTGTTCGTCTGTATATCTGTCTAGATCGTTTCTGCTGTGCAGTATTGCCACCAGAAGTGCATTGTACACAGGGACCTAAAGGTAACAACACTTGTACCACTTTTTCGAGAGTGTGGATGGTCTTTCAAGGTTTATAAGTGCATGCACTTACACAAGAGTACAAGAACAGGGTCGTCACTGCCTTTTCATGTCCATTTGCTCCATAAAAGCTCTTATAGCGCTTCCATCTTTATGTATGCCTAACCCTGACATGAATTAATCAGAACATAAGTGCATGTATGTGTACACTTCAATACAGTCCTCTGCACACTGCCCCGATTTCACACATTCTTGGTTAGACTTTCTTTCTCTCTCTACAGTTAAAGCACAGTAACCCTGTATACAGTCTGTTTTACAGTCTCCTGTCCACCCATACACCCACTGTTCCCATGGCGATGCCCAGCCCCATCCTTTACTCTTCATTAGTGTATAGGTGAAGAACCCTGTCACCCTGACCTTTGAGCTCTTGAGTTAATCTCCATGGTAGTGTTGGGTTGTTTTTTTTGTTTATTTTTTTTAAGCAGCCTCTGACAGAAGTGCTTCTGGCATTAGATTAAATATACAGCCATGTATGCATGCGTGCGCACAAGAATTGTCTAGAAATCTTGATTACTCTAATAGTAACTAACTTACTCGCTCAGAATACTGAGTTACAAGGTTTTAGTCTGGATACGTGGATGTGGCTCCTGAATGTAGAATACCTTCAGAACTAGGATGTGTATCATGGTTTGTTTAAATATTTAATTACCTGTAAAGGTTAATGAACAGAAATTTGTATTTACCTCATGGAAGAAGAAATGGTCTTTGGCCTTTATGTACTTATAAAAAGAAAAAATGTATTCTCTTCCTACAGATAACCATTGGGTAGTATAATAATATACTGGTAATATAATATAGTAATGTACTGGAAATAATTGAAGTATTAAACATGTACACCTTTTTACAATGTAGTTCTTTCTTGGTCATAATATATCAAAATGTTGAACTGGTTAGTTCAGTTAGTTAACAAAATCGGTATTTCAATGCAGTGAATTGTACTGTTTAGCAGTAATAAAATAGACTATAAGCCCAACTCCCCGTTTTCTCCCTTACCTTTGACAAAACCGGGAGGCAGATTGTGCTGATATGTTTTCACTTCAGACTGAATCACAGTCAAGCTGGTACTGTAAACCACGTCAGCCTTTTCTGAAGCAAATGTCCTTTCCATTTTCTCCCCTTGACATCCCGTGATGCAATCTAGTGAACACTAATACTTCTATCTAGACATTTTAGTCTAGTATTCATGTACCCATGCGTGCCTCTACTTCACACACACTCCAAAAATAGGTTAAAATACCAATAGGTTCACTATGAAGAGCTGTGGAAGCTAACTCCATCAGCAAGGAAAAGCATTAATGCTGATAGGAAAACTTTAAGTGTTCACTAATTTGAAGGGAAAGATGGCCATTAGTATAGCCAAAGCAGAATCTGAATGAACTCCGCTTGCCAAGCTAAATGTACATTATTATAAAGCAAGTGCACAGCCAGGTTTTCAGAGTGTCATGTGTGTATATATATGTGTGTGTATATATATATATGTGTGTATATATATGTGTATATGTATATATGTGTATATACATGTATGTATGTATTTATGTGAGAGAGAGAAAGAGATAATATAATAATGTGGATTGAAGAATTTTTGCACACATGACTCATGAGCGAGGGTCTGCTTGATTTATGTTTGTTTCTCACCAGACTGATAGTGCTGTGAAAGTGCTGGTGTGTGTGTGTGTGTGTGTGAGAGCACCTTGACTGTTCATGGAGAGAGTGCAGGCATGTGTGTCGTCTGTCTGTGGGTGGGTGGGTGGACTCGTGTGTGTATGTGTAATGTGTAAGTTAGTTGGTGTCAGCCAGCTAATATTTAACTGTGCCAGCCAAGCCCAGTTAGCACTCTGCATCTGTTGCTAGGCAATGTGGGCTTCCAGCTTGGCTAAAGTTGGTGGCTAAACATTTGAGTGGCAGCACAGAGAACACTCATGCATTTCAGTACCACCCCACACACAGATACATGGACATGCGCATCTACACGAACGAAAGGCCTTCTAAAGTCTATTTGAAGCAACCAGAACGAGAGCGTACGGTGGAGAAAAGCAGAGGAAGATCATCTGTAGGTTGCTGCTATTGCAAGACTGTGTTCCACTTTTAGTTTGTGCGATGTTATCCTTGCTGATTTAAGCTGACTCATCTCTACCTAGTAGGGGAGGGTAAAAATATGGCAAAAATATCATTGTGAAATTCTTCCTGATGCATGATGGCTAGGGTTATCTGTGTGCAATAAAACCAACTGTGCAGTGTGTAGCTGATAAATAAATTATTAACGTCTAGTCAATAATCTGCTACAGTGAGTAACAATGGAGTTAAAATACTGGTCTCAGAAAAGCTCATCATGAAGATTGTATATTGAGAGTCTGGAACCAGCAAGAAACATTTTCCTACTTCAATGAATAGTTCATTTCATACTTTTGATATTTAAAACTTTGTTGAATCATAGTGTAATTTTGATAGTAGCTGTCGCAATAAGAGTTTTTTTGTTTTTTATAATTGGCACTTGCACTCCTTTGCTTCAAAGGCTAATATCCCAGACCTGTCATCTAGTACTGTTTTCATATTTAACCTTGAACACTCTGCACCCCTTATCTACCACAGGCTTGTGAGTTCAATATTTCCTTCATTTTTCCTCTCTCATTCCTCCTCTTCCCCACAGGCTGAAAACCTTTTGCTAGATGCAGATATGAACATTAAGATAGCAGACTTTGGTTTCAGCAACGAGTTTACCGTGGGAAATAAGCTGGACACGTTCTGCGGCAGCCCCCCCTACGCCGCCCCTGAGCTCTTTCAAGGCAAGAAGTACGACGGGCCTGAGGTGGACGTCTGGAGCTTGGGGGTCATTCTCTACACACTGGTCAGCGGCTCCCTGCCCTTTGATGGACAGAACCTGAAAGTAAGGGAGAAGAGGGAGGGGAAAGACTGTTTGATTTCAAACCTCTTGTCTGTTCATAATTTTTCACTTTCTGACTTGGAGCGAATATGCCTGACTGACTCTCTCTCTCTCACTCTCTGTCTCTCTCTCTCTCTCTCTCTCTCTCTCACACAGGAGCTTAGAGAGCGTGTATTGAGGGGGAAGTACAGGATTCCCTTCTATATGTCTACAGACTGTGAGAATCTGCTGAAGAAATTCCTTATTCTCAACCCAACCAAAAGAGGCAGTCTAGAGGTGCTCTTAAAACAAATAAATATATAAAAGCAAATGCCTTTATCTGATTCTACATAAAACATTTTACCAAATGGAATCAAATACCTTTATTACTTTATTGCTGCTATACTCTTTGACTGATGCATTATGATACATCAATGTCAAACCATGAATTTTAAGACGGCGTCTTTACTCGTTTCAGTTTTGCTAGGAAAGCAGATTTAAATGTCTATCACAATGTGGACACTATACATTACTGAACCTGAACACATCACTTCCTTTTAAATAAACAGGGAATGGTATCTTTCCACAACTGTGCATCAATTAGCTGTACATGACAAAGTTCATCTTAACCGTAAGGAGATTTAATTAGGCGAATCTGATTCTCTGTCTTTAATTTGGCTGGTTAAATCCTGTGTTAAGTGATCATCCTCTCAAGAAAAACTCTGCAAAGCTGTGTAGTGCATAAGAGTAACTCGCCCAGATCAACTGTTTTTGTTTTCTTCTTCATAGGAGAATGCAACCATTGTTATTCTGTAATTGCAGCACATTTTATTTTTCTGTTTTTTCTGGTCATTGCTAATGTAGAAAGCTAGTTTGTTTGCCAGCTCTGAATCTTGTAGCAATGATGAGTTTATGAATGGTTTATGAGTTATAGAATGGGCTAGCAGAAAGACTGTTCAGCTTTATAACGGCATAAAACAGTAAAACATGAGCATGTATTATATAATTGTTAATCACAGCATGTCCTCTCGCACTCTCTCTCCTTGTATCTCTCGCTCTCTTTCTTTCTCTGCATTGTTCTCAGCAGCAGATCATGAAGGACCGCTGGATGAATGTGGGTCATGAGGAGGAGGAATTAAAACCCTACATAGAGCCCCAGCCTGACTATAAGGACCCCAAGAGAACAGGTAAGGGTATATGTGTGCGTAATAAAGTGATGGAAACATGAGAGAAACACGAACAAAATAGTATAAGGTATATGCATGTTAGTAACACACACTTCTTCTTTCAAATAGATATAATGCTGCAAATGGGCTACACACAAGAGGACATTCAGTATTCACTTGTCAACCAAAGATACGATGAAATTATGGCAACTTACCTTCTGCTTGACTACAGAAACTCTGAGGTACACCGACGCATACACTTTCTTCAGTTCCTGGCTCACACGAATGCGATTTACTCTTGTGTTTTAACTTGTCTCTAATATTTTGATGACTCAGCTTGATGAGGGTGTCAACATGCTGATCAAACCACGACCAGGAAGTGACCTCACAAACAGTAACGCACCGTCTCCACCTCACAAGGTACAACGCAGTGTGTCCTCTACTCAGAAACCACGAAGGCCTGCAGATCAGGGTGAGTTCTGGAAATAGCAATTGAGCTTGTCATGGCACTTAACTCTTAATTTATCCCACCTCTTGAGGTTTCTTTTCTTCTTTCTACATTCCTCTAGTCACATACTCTAAAAGGCCTCAGGGGGATAACAAGTACACAGCTGAGGATTCTGGACGAAAAGGGTCCAGTGGCTCGACCAAAGTGCCACCCAGCCCCATCGTCCCAGGAGACAAAAAGAGCTCCGCACCCTCCACTGTAAGTGTGTACATGAGACACACATTTTTTGACGACATCTGTTGACTTTTTATGTATTTTATTTGTTTATTTATTTATTTTTACACACAGCTATTCAAGTAAGAAACTATGTTGTAAGATGTAGTGTGTATGTCAAATTAATCAGATCTCTTGTTTCTTATAATGCTTGAAATCTTGGCAAAATCCACAAATGGCTTCCGATGCACTGTATATGCTCACCCAACGAGTATAACAATTTCCTTACATATTGCACTATATATGCCCATATTAATACCATTTTGCCTGTTGGAAATGTACTGCCTACATTTAATGTTACTTTGTTTTTTTTGGATATTGAATTAGTAAGTGCATACATCTTTTAAAAATATATGAAAACCAAATTATGCCATAAATGCCACATTTTTATTGTCATTAATTCACAACCCTTCTTGCATCATGTGACACTGGGGTTATGTGGCTGAAAACGTGTGGGTTTTTTTAAAAATATATATTTCAATAGACTGACCTTATGCTTGATTAAGCTCAATGCATATTTATTATGAAATTTAAATTAGTATTCAAACAGTGGCATTTGTTTTGCCAGCCGAAATGCATAGCAGCTGATTGCTAACCTTGATTTTGGTGCATGACCCTACAGAACAGTATCCTGTCCACGGGCACGAGCCGCAGCAGAAACTCTCCACTCACTGAGAGAGCCTTGCTGGGAGTCCAAAACGGCAAGGACAGGTACATACGGCTGGGCATGCAGTCTTTGAACCTGAACAAATCGTACAATAGTATTTGATGGATAGTAGATTTTCCACTTCCTTACAGTTTCTTTTTCTTTGATAGAAACGCGCTCACATGCACACGCTATGCAACCCTATTATGTCTGTATGCTAGAAATGGTTACCCATTGGTTACCAGCTCAGGCTGGCCTTGCCTCCGGTGGGTAACCAACCAAGAATCCCTGGGTTTGGCCGTCACTGTTCATCATTGGTGCTGGAAAAAAGAAGTCATGCTTCCATACCTATATACGTGTGCTATACATCTCTCTCCACATTACCACACCTCTCTGAGAACACATGCCCTTATTTCCTTGGTTCCCCACACTCCTTAGCGTTCCCTTTTTTGATCAATGCCCCCTTAAATGGGCTTAAATGTGTAGAATGTATTCGGTGAATATCCTTAACTGTGTGTTTGTTATGCATGTCCTAACGCATATGTGGACTTTTAGGGACATGTTACAGTGCCTGCTACAATCAGATTTCTCTGTGCGGAAAGCACTGTTTTTTCTTTATGCCCTTAGCAGTGTGAGTGCTCATTAGAAAGCTTGATGCAAATGCTGTATAGTATGTGTGCTGATATTTCATCATGAAAATGAAAGCAAAGTACCACAGGCATCTTGTGCAAAATATTAACTAGTGCTCTGCTTTCTTTTGGTTTTTCTTTTGTTTACTACACTTTCCTACATCACTCTCATCCTCTCAGTCTTTCTCTAGTTCTTGCTCACATACTCCTTCTGTGCTAAGGCATTTCAGGAAGCTCTGTGTGTGTTGTGCTTTATCTTTTTCTCTCTAGTCTGTCTTTACACACTGATTTTTGTTTTTCTTTTTTAATCCATGTTTAAAAGGATTAGCAAAGTTTGTGTTGGAAAAATGCACCTTTCAGTTTGTAAGATTTCTGTAGTTGACCTGTAATAGGCTTACTCTGTGTTCTTCTTAGTAAGGTGATAGCATGTTTTTTTTTTCTCAGCAAGCACTGCTAATCCTTGTGTGTGTGTGTGGACGCATACACTTCTTCTTTCTGTCCCCCCTCCCCCATCAGTACTCTGTTTGACCCTTTCTTTTTTTTTTCTCTCTCTCTCTCGCTTGCTCGCTTGTACCAGTCTGTGCCGTCTCTGTATATACTCACTGCCCAAACTCACACTTTCCTTTGTGCTCTTTCTTTTTGTCCTCTGGGTGCTGTCTCTCTCTGTCACTCCCTTTCTCCTTGTCCCCATCTCCCCATTGTCCGATAATTATGCCTTCTAACAAAATCCTCTTTCCTCCCTCAACACATATACGACCATGACTATGTGTGTGATGGTGCGTGCGCACGTGTACGGTGCCACTGCTGTATGTTGTCACCACCATCAGCCTGAACACACCCGGGTCCCGCGCCTCCACGGCCTCGGCCGGCGCCGTACTCACATCCTACTCGTCCTCACGTTCCCGTCATCACAAGTCCATGTCCTCCTCAGCCCACCCCTGCCCCGCTGACCTGCACGCACACCAGCCCAGGCAAGTTCACACTGAGCCACATGCACTCTGAGAAACTTTTTTGATCTGAACAAAGCGAGGGGGAGGGGAATGCTCGGTGAAGGACTTGCACAAAGACCTTGCTGGCGGAAGAAAGGAAAGCTTGTCAGGGAGGCCTGTAAATGCCTTATGTTATAAACTAAAACACTGCTGGTTTGATATCATGGCTCTCGTGGGGGGGATTTATGCAATAATTTTTTAAAGATTTAGTTTTATTTGACTGCTCATTTTAATTGAATGAATGGGTTTAATCCAAGCTTAACTAGCTCAGAAACTAGTGCACCTGTAAATATAGGTTTTCCTATAATATCATTGTATATTTGTATATTTCTGATCAGAAATCATCGTCCTGGTTGATTTTCTAAATATTTTCAAATAGAGAGGTGAGGTTCTGGGAGAGGGTTGTGATAACGATAGACAAACCAGAAGAACAGTAGTGCTGATGGTCCATTCCTCCAATTACTCCCCATTCCTTCACAGTTTAATTACCGCTCCAGTTGTTCTGGCATCGCCTCCTGCCGACACCAGCTACGTATTTACTTAACATCTGTGCAGCCACATGAGAAAGCATTTCCTAATCAGCTTAATGTCTTTTCCCTGTGGTAATGGGTTTAGTGCACGGTGTACACACCTTTTTAGAGATGACACCAGCATGATCACTGCATGGTGAAACATTCATTCATTCTTTCACCCACAAAACCACATCTTGCTCTCTGACCCTATTTATACTTCTAATTGTTTCTCCAGTTTCATAAACCATAGATATTGTGTTTGGAATTAAAGGCTAGCATTAGCCTGGTAGCTTGTATGCGTCACTGGGAGTGAATGGCTGATGTAAAAAGCCTGCTCTGTTGCATGAAGTGGACTCTGATTCTTCCACATGAGCTTGGGGATCAGTGAAAGAAGATTCCACTGCCCTACCTCAATGCTGCTCTCCAAGTTCTGCTCTGTCTCTATACGCTGTACTTATTTTTCTGTCTACTAATCCTTCTACTAAGTGTATATTGGGAACGTTGTTGTGGTGCAATGTCTGTGGAAGAGCTTTGCCCTTAGGTTTGAGTTTCATTCAACCGATTAATGGTAGTTCAATTAGCACTGCTTAAACCTTCCCTTTGGGGAAATATTGAGTGTGTATCCACTTCTGTTAATTATACAAACAGTTTGTAATGTAAATGTGTGTGCTGTGTTGTCTTCATAAGTTGTTGTTGTTTCCACAGACCCTTGAACTTGTGCACATATTATAGTCCCCTCTGATAGTATTGGAATGGCAATGGCGTTTGGTTGGTTTGTTTGTTTGTTTGAACTATACACTGAAGACATTTGTGATTGAGATCAAAAGATGAATATGAGACAGTAGATGCGAATTTCAGCTTTCACTTTCTGATCTTTACATCTGCACGTGTTAAACAACTTAGAACATAGCACCTTTTGTTTGAACCCACCCATTTCTCAAGTGATCAAAAAAAAAAATTGGAACAGGTGGTGCTTGTTGCCCAGGTATGCCCTGTTAGGTTGATTCTTTACACTATGAATAGCTCTGAATGTCTACTCATATTTTCACCTGTGAAGACTGCCTCTGATGTTGATTAACAACAAATGCAATGATTTTGAAGCTGAGAAAAACTATCTATCCGAGCCATTGCACAAGCATTGGGCATAGCCAATACAGAAATTTGGAATGTGATGAAAAAGCAAGAAACCACTGGTGTACTAACAAGCAGACACGGAACAGACACGGAAAACAGCAGCAGTTGATGGCAGAAACATGTAGGAGCTGTGAAGAAATACCCAAAAAACAACAGTCAGACTTCATCAGCAACGTCCAAAGAGCAGGGGTGAAGGTATCACAATCCTTCCTTTGAAGAAGACTCCAGAAATATAGAGGCCATGCCACAAGCTGCAAACCACTCATCATCAGTAAGAATCAGAAAGCCAGATTCGCAAAGAGAAACAGAAATGAGTCACAAAATTTCTGGAACCAAGATGAAAGTGATGGAAAGGTCAAAGTGTGGAGAAAGAAATGGTTTTCGTCTTTGTCTGCCAACAAAGGTGCCATGTTCTACTTTGTTTAACACGTCTAGATGTAAATATCAGGAAATCGAATCTGAAATTCAGATCTATTCTCTCGTGTTCATCTTTTTATCTCGAACACAAATATTTTCAGTGTATAGTAAAAAAAATAATAGAAGAAGGTTGTTGGCACCAGAAACCAATCCTGCGAGGCTGAATTGTGTACACACTTGGATTCAAAGCTGCCAGTTCATCTTAATGGATTATGGCAGATTTAGCTTGCTGAGTAGAAGAGTATACCTGATTATCATGTATCCAAATCTTTATAGTTGGGCTGTTTTGAAGGAGTTTTCTTTGGCTCTGGTGCCGTGTTTTGTTGTAACAGCACATCATGCAATGCAGTGTAGCTTGACTGAAGTGCTTATTTGGAATTCAGTGTGTTCTTGTAACTGACACCATTTAATAGTTTGACAGCTCATCGACAAATTGGCGAAAGGTTTACTATACTATAATATAAAATTCTACTAGACTGCATTGGGCATTCCTAGACAGCTCTGAGCCAGGACAAGACACAGCCCACAGTTTATTGGTTGCTGGTTCTGGCAGGGATTGCTCGTTATTAGTTCAGTTTTTGGCACAGAAAAGTTATTTTGTGGACACGTGAACTTGAGCACAATTTCTATGCGATTTTTAAGGATCTCACCTTAAACATTATACCTGAGCTTTCAGGTCCACGAGTTGATGAGACGTGATGTCTGCCAAGTTCTCTTTCTATGCAGAGCATATTTCTTTATTTTTGAGATTATGTAACACATTGTACCAGTACACTGCAGGAGTGAGTCATTATCACACATCTCTTTATCTCACACCCGGACACATTTTAGATGTGTTAGAGATATATAGTACTTGAGATTTTGGTAGGCTATATCTTTTTAAATTAGAATTCCTGATCACTGAATCGTTTTGCATTACAGTACTGCTTGAATTGCACAATGCATTGCCTTGTTTGTTGTGCTATGAAGATCAAGTCCTTGTCATCTGTCAGAGCAGTTGACACATTATCAAGCAGGATGTGGTGGAATTTAACATTTCTGGGGGGGTTTTCCCCCCTCATTAATTTATTTTCTTGGGGAAAATGTTCTTTTTTTTGTTTTTTGTCTTAGTGGTCCTCCCCAGAGAGCACCTGGTGCATCACCGTCGGCTTACAACATCAGCAGCACAACAGGGCCAGAACGTACCAACTTTCCACGAGGTGTGCCTGCTCGAAACACCTTCCACATCGGTCAGCAGAGAGGGGCACGGGATCAGCAAGGCTCGCCATATCACGCTCCTCCAGCCTCGCCTTCCCTGTCTCATGGCACCAGCCAACAGCGGAGACCACCAACCTCAGGCATCTTCAGCAAATTCACCTCCAAGTTTGTGCGCAGGTAAGGATGAATGACAGGGTGTTACACAATGTGCTCGACGGAAGGATTGGGATCGAGATTAAAGGTTTACACGGTGGCTAGGTGGGGAAATGCTATTCTTCCAAACTTATTATAAAGCGAAGTAAGGGCAGGGGTAATATGTGCATCTGTTTTAGAGGAGAAACAGATGGAAGTGTTTCAAAGGAAGAGTGAGCGAGAGAGGGGTTCTTGTTAAGTAATGAAATAAAAAAATAAAAATAAAAAAAGGAAGTCATCACCACATTACACATTCTCAAATCTCTGCTTCCTTCTTGCAGCTGGGTATGTGTGTAGTCAATTTTTATTTTTATTTTTTCTCCTCGTTCTCTGCGTTGTTATTTTGTTCATTTCAAATAGGGAAGTAATGTGTAGAGGATTTGTTTGACCCGTCCAGACCGGCACTTTACGAGGGCCGTCTTTCTCAAGACAGTGCACACGTAGAAATGCATGACTGCTCTGGAGAGTTTGCTGTTTCAACAATGTCACAACTGATCTCTCCCCAAAGGTCAAGTCCTTGTTAGGAAATTAAATCACATTGCCAGGGCCCATGATCTTAACAATACTGTTTTAGCACACATACACAGCCACTTACATTTCTCTTCTATTTCATCATTTCCTGCATCTGGGTTCTAGCATACTCTGAACATACTGCCACTGCCACCTTTTCTCCACCTCTGTGGTGACAGTATCCATGGTAACAGTGGAGGTATCACATTCCCCAGCCCTATAAATACTTGTGTTGGGGACACCTTGGTGTGCGCTCACTGCCAAAGCTGTGAGCTTTATAGAAAAAAAAAAAAGCAAGTGCAACTTCAGTAAAACGTACATTTTCGTAGTAGCTTCAGAGAATATTAAACGTGGCTAGACCTCACATCTTAGCGCTTTAATTTAATACAGCTTAGAATACACACCTAGATACACAGAGCAACATCATGCGTCCTGTGTGGAATATTTTGAAGCTAATGGATTCAAATCCGCCTTCTATCACAAGAGGCAAAGTCAATAATCAAACTGCTGTGTTTTGGTTGTTTTAGATGTATAATCCTCTGATGGGGGTTTGTAGACGTCTTGTTTATTAAAGCCTTGGGGGGGGCGAACAGTTACTTGAGCAAAAAGAATAAGAGCTTGTATACGTTCTCTTATCTAGTTTCTGGTATAGTGGTTAATAATAATAACTTGTTCACATTTCTCTGATGCAGATAAAGGTAATACAGCTTTTTGCTCATCAATTACTGTTTTATACTTATTAAGCACCTAAGAGCATATTAGTTGAGCTGTAAAGTCATACACTGGGCTTCAGGCAATTTTTTTTTTTCCTTTTCATTTCCATCCCAGAAATGTTCAGGGTCAAAATTGGCCACCTCTTATATTACATATATGGTTTAGATTACTGTTGAATTTATTTCTCAGTTTAATTTCTTCTATAAAAGATTGCTTTCAGATAATCTTAACTATATACTGTTGTATAGTACGAGTAAATAAGTACAGGTTTTGGTAAGAATCACAGTTGCACAGACAGCAATAAACCATAAGCATTTCTCAGCACTATTATACTCCAAATAGAGAATATAGAGATAAAAAGTACTGTTAGACGGCTCTGATACCGTTATTATGCAACGTATAAAGCCACTCGCGCTGTTGTGTGATATGAATACTCATTACAAGCATACTCGGGAAAGGCATAACCAGTGAAAAGAGCAAAGAGAGCACTCTGCATCACCAGCTTAATGAACAGGCTGTTAGCCGGGTAATCTCCAAACCATATCATGCCGACAGGATTAATCAGGAGAGTTTACTTCATCATTAATAGCCTTTTGCACCTGCTGCCACACTAATGTCCGCTTCATGTCTTTTTAAAACATTGTAGTTTGTCCAAGATTAGTTGTTTTTGTAATATGCCATGCCAATACACCATCGGCGGGTACCAATAGTTCTGCCTTTTATGCCTTCTTTATAAATTAGCAATAATTAATTCCACATTAAAGAAAAAAATGTAAATAAAAACTATATTCTCTCCATTTCAACAAGTTGTTTCACAGAAACTGGTCTCATTAACAGAAAACACATTATTAACATTAACACAAACTAAATTCTGAAGATTAAAGTAAGGTGTCTTAACTTATTGAATGTTATTAATTCACATTAACATTGAACGAATTCTAAAAACCTCCTGTTAATCTCACATTCACTCTCCACAAACAAAAGCATTTCTACTTCATCACTGACATCAAACTGGTCATGTATAATGTATTTTTTTTATATATTAACATTAACTGGATATGAAATATACTGCTATTCAAATATATTTCTCTGTACAACGTTTTCGTCAACTCCTCTTCATTTAAATCTTTCACCGTTGTACTGGTGCTTTAATGCAGCGCAGCTAAAAAACTCATTAGACTCTACGCCAAAACTCCCGCTTCACTGCTGCAGCGTCCGGTGTGACATTTTAGCAGTGCAGAGTTACAGAGATTACACACTGCAGTTTTGTCGTCATTCCACAGAAGAGACATCTTTACACACAGCACAAAATCCATGTGTTTTCCCGCCCTCTTTTTATTGACCAGATATAATCGGCCCTGATCATAGGAAAAATTGCCTTTATTTGCTGATACATCGGTGCAGCTCTATTTTTAAGGAAAGTCTGACCAATAATAAGGGGCAGTAATACTTATTGTCGGTTTTGTTCATTTTTAAACATTAATATCATGCTGTAATTAACATTTACATCAATAATCTCTTATGCTGACCTTATGTAAAATACCACTGTTTGTAGGAACAACTTAATATTTTGCTTTTCACATACTACCATTCATATTTACATGCATACGTTGTTCTTTTCTTTTCTTTCTTTTTTTTTCTTTTGTTGGTTTTTTTTTTTTTTTTTTATAGAAATCTATCATTCAGGTTCCCCAGAAGGTAGGAAAGCACAATGATAACCCCCTCTGAAACCTTTTTATTTTGATTAACCCTTTTACCCTTTCCCAGTTTTGGTGTTTTTATGTAGCTTATATGGTCATGTGGAAAAAACAAGTACACCCCATAGAAATTGTTGATTTTTTTGACATATTTTGACAAGCAAACATTTGATCATATTTGAAACAGTGTCTATTAGTAAAGTATATGTACTTGATTTAAACCACAAGGAAAATTAGCTTTTTTTTTAATCATTTATTCAACAGAAATATCAATAGATGTGTTATTCTTCTGTGGAAAAAGTAAGTACACCCTTGGCCTCAGAAGCTAGTGTTGCTCCCTTTTGCAGAAAAAACTTATTGTAGGTGTTTTGCATAATTGTCCACCAGTCTCTGAATTCTCCATCATAGCAAGCCAATGTCAAAGTTGAACCAATGAATGCAAGCTGTCCAGTCCCTGAGGCAGTGAAGCAACCCCAAACCATAACATTTCCACCACTGTGCTCCAAAGTTAGTATGAGGTGCTTCTCCTGAAAATCTGTCTTTGATCTGCACCAAACATGTCTGCTGTTACTGTGGCCAAACACCTTTATCATTGATTTGTCTGTCCAGAGCACATTATTCCAAAAGGCCTGCCTATATGCTCGTTGGCAAACTGTAGTCTTGCAAAGGCTTTTTCCTTGACACCTCCTGTGCAGGTCAAATTTGTGCAGTCTCTTCTGATTGTAGAAACGTGCACTTTGACACCAACAATTGCGAGACTTACTAGTAGATCCTGTGATGAAATTTTGGGGTTCTTGGAGACATATTTTTAATCAGATAATCCTGCTCTTGTGCTGCATTTGCTAGGATGGCCAGTCCTGGACAGTCGTTTGAAATCTGCACCATTTGTAGATGGTTTTCTTTACAGTGGAATGATGGATTTCAAATCATTTAGAGATCTTTTTAAATCTCTTGCCAGAGTCCTATACATCCTTTTTCTGAAGGTTAAGGCTTACAGAACACTTTAGATCTTGGCATGATGCCACCACACACCTCAATAGCAAAGGGAACACTAGATATGAGAGGTTCCACCTGCACTCCCTAAACAGATTCTAATAATTGGCACCAAATCCTGAACACCTGATTTTAGTTATGAGTTTGAAGGTATGATACATGTAGGGGTGTACTCACTTTTTCTAACTCACTTGAGACTGATCTGTTTTTTTGTTCATTTAAGTTGTGAAAATTACTACAAAATGTACATTTTGTGTCATTTGATAGAGTATCAACTTTATTAATAGACACCGTTTCAAAGAGGATCAAATGTTTTTGTCCATATATGTCAAAAAAGCCAACAATTTCCATGGGGTGTACTTATTTTTTCACATGAATGTATTACTATTCCCCCTCATACTATTTCTCCCTCTGCTGTTTTATGGTCGGCTCTTTATTGATGTTTGGTATATTTGTGATGTGTTATGGCCAGTACTAACATCCCACATCCAACCCAAAAGCTCACTCTCAACATTCTTAATGTCCCGAAGGAATTAACATCCTTTTTGTTCCCCATCCTCTCTTCTTTCACCTCATCCCCCTTTCATTGTCTCCGTCAGTGTAAACGGTGACCTCATCTATGTGTTACCCCCAGGGTACACAGGGCACAATGTTTTGGCAGGTAACCAAGATAAAGGGTTTAGATTATAGAAAAAAAAACACAAGTTTGTACCTATGAAGATCAGAGTAGAACTGGGAGTAAGAAACTATTGAACTTGTCTCTTTAATTGACTCACTTATAGGCTCTATTTATGATGAACACCGATCATGTCTTGTAACAGCTGAACAGGACAAAATTGGGAAAAGGGGACGTTGAGGATGGAAAGGAGTGACTGAGGGAATTATATTACTCTGCATTCTTTCAGGAGAATCTCTTTGCCTCTTTTAATTATTTTTCTTCTCAGCCCTTTTAACATGAGGATGATGATGGTAAC